>CM022303.1:81201502-81240134 GCA_011799875.1 Thinopyrum elongatum
ACATTTTCTATATCCATCCATCCATACATACATACATACATTGAAAAAAATGCTATGAACAAACACATCAGTAGTAATTATTTTTATAATGATTTGGCCTCAAAAAAAAAATTTATTAGTATTTTCAAACTCTAGAATGACCCTGTTGCACTAGAACTATTTCAAATAATTCTTTTCAAATGCCACAATTTTTTTTGAGAAGTCCTCTGATGCCTATAGATCATTTTTATGCAAAAACCCACTTTGGTCATTTGAAACTTTTGAGCAGTGGCAGAGCAAGGCCGAGCTCGGGGGAGCACGCGGCGAAGTTATCGGGGAGGGGGTATATCGACCCCCCCACTCATGTCGAAGTTATCGGGGAGGGGGTATATCGACCCCCCCCCCCCTCATGTCGAAGTTATCGGGGAGGGGGTATATCGACCCCCACCCCCTCATCATGCATATATAGCTACCACATACATATATACATTGAAAAAAATACATTATATATATATATGAACAAAAAATTACATCATATATATACATATGTACATCGACCCCCACCCCCCTCATCATGAACAAAAACTATGCTCTGAACAAAAAAAAAATTGACCAGTTTTTCATATCATCATCATCATCTACTACAAAAAATTTGACCAAGTTTTCATATATATACTACTACAGAAAAAAATTATCTAACAAAATGATCATCCATCCATCCATCCATATTCAAAAGGTTCATATTCTGCAATATCACCAAAAAAATTCTACGAACATAAAAAATTCTAACTTTTGCATATTCTTTGCATATGAAATACATACATTTTATTTTTTTCTTAATGTAACTTTTGCATATGACACGTACATACATAAAATTCTATAACAAAAAAGACTTTTTTTGTGATCATTACATAATCCAATATTTTTTCTATAAAATGCAAAAAAGAAGCATATCAAAGCAATATACCTAAAATTTCAAAAAGAGCATATACATAGCATATATAGAGCATTACATAATCTCCATGACATAATTCAACTTGAACAAAGGAAAAAAAAAGAAAAAAAAAAACATGGGGGCATTCTTGATAAATCTATATATGTCAAATTCAATCTTTGACATATGATCAAACTTGACATATGATCAAATGTTGCATATGTCAAATCAAACTTTGACATTGATCAAACTTTGATATATGATCAAATGTTGCATATGTCAAAATTCAAACTTTGACATATGATCAAACTTTGATATATGTCCACCGCGATATAAATAATACATAGACTTGTTTGGGCGAGAGGGGGTTGATCGACGTCCCCTCGGTCGAAGTTACCGGAGTTATCTTCTATGGTTTGGGTGGTCGGGAGGGTTGAGTCTACGGGGCGGGAGGGGGTAGGAGATCGACACGCTTTTTTTTCTAGGGTTTGGGTGGCCTCGAGAGTTGATCGCCCGGTATATCGAGAGGGGGTGAATATTTTACCTTAGTAACTTAGAAAAAAATGTTATCGGGGAGGGGTATATCGACCCCCCCCCCTCATGTCGAAGTTATCGCGGAGGGGCTATATCGACAACGACAACATATAGCCACATACATATAAAAAAATTCTATGAACATCCATGCATACATATAGCACATACATATATATGGCTATTAAAAAAATTCATCATATAAAAAAATGTTATCGGGGTGGTGGGTATATCGCAAACTTTGACATAATGACTTTGATCATGCACAATTTTCCTATACATATACATAAATTGACAAAAAATTTTATGAACAAAAAAAATCATAAAATTCTATGAACATAAAAATTCTAACTTTTGCATATTCCTTGCATATGAACATACATACATTTTCTTATTTTTTTCTAAATGTAACTTTTGCATATATGAACATACATCCATAAAATTAACATACATGGAAAAAAATTGCTATGACAAAAAAAAAAAACATCAATATGAACATTTTTATATACACCATATCCATCCATCCGTACATACATACATACATGGACAAAAAAATGCTATGAACAAAAACATCAATTTTGGTCCAATCTTGGCATTGAACTACAACCCATTTTCCCGTGCTAAAAAAATTCTGAATTTTTTACATCTTGTAGTCCTTCCAACTAAACCCTTAAGTCCAGAAGGGCAGCCCCAATTTCATCTAGCAATTCCACCAAAAAAATTCATACAGTTTCTGTCCAGCACTAAATTTAATAAAACTTACACTAAAAGTTTTTCCTTTTATCAAACCAACTTAACCATCTTCACTAACATCCAGGAGACATCATCCTGCCAAGTTTCACATAAAACAAAGTTCCCTAGCAAGCCCTAGCATTTCATCAAACACCTTGTGGACATGGCTGACATTTTTGCACTGAACCCAACTTCACCATCATCACATACATGGAGGAAGGAAAGGAGAGGGGTGGGAGGAGGAGGGAGTACCGGCCTAGCCGGCGGCACTGTGCAGCAGCGTTGACGGCAGGTAGGGCGTGGCGGGAGTCGGGGACAGGGCAGGGCGGCGGCGCGTTGGCGTCAGGTCGAGGCAGGGGCGCCCACGGCGTCGGCGTCGGGGCAGGGCAGGGGCGCGGGGCGTAGCGACGAGACGGGCGCGACGGCGACCACCTCGGGGCGGCGACGAGAGCACGGGCAGCCTGGCGGCTCGTGAGCTCGGCGTCGTCGGGGCAAATGGTCAATGAAAACTGAAAAATTCGTAAGTCCTGCTTATATACACAGAGCATTGGTCCCGGTTCGTGGCACAAACCGGACGAATGACACCCTTTGGTCCCGGTTCGTGCCACCAACCGGACCAAAGTTCTCTTTTCAGCAGCCCAATGGGCGGAAACAGAGACCTTGGTCCCGGTTGGTGGCACGAACCGGGACCAAAGGGGGGGCATTGGTCCCGGTTTGTTCCACCAACCGGGACCAATGCCCCCCCTTCGTTCCGGTTTGCTGCTACCAACCGGGACCTAAGGCCTTGCGTCTGGCGCTGTGTGTGTGGATGTTTAGTCCCACCTCGCTAGTTGAGAGAGCTCGAGAGTGGTTTATAAGCGCTGCTGGCCCGACCCTCTCGAGCTCCTCTCAACTGCAGCTTTCGGGCCTTCTCTGCTACTCTTTGCCGTGGGCCTGCTGGGCCTCTGCAGGCCTGAATCCTGGCCATGGATGGGTTTCTAGTCGTATTCAGGCCGTGGTGCCCAGTAGGTGGCATTTTTAAAAAAAAAATTCTAGTTTTTTTGTTTTCTTTTTTGCTTTATTTATTTTTATTTTGTTTCTACTTACAACAAATACAAACCGTTTTTCAGTGATTCTTTTTGCTTTTAGGTAATAAAAATTATGAACTTGTTGTTAGTGCCATTAGTTTGTCCAATTTGAATAGTTTAAATTTGAATTCTTTGAAATTTGTGTGAATCACTAGTTTGTGATTAACTTTACTATAAAAATGATTTTTGGAGTGATTCTTTTTCCTGCTATATAATATTACTGTGTTTTATCATTATTTTCAAAAACAGTTTTTGTTATTTTAGTTTCTAACAAAAAAAAATCTTTATGATAATTCCTTTTGCTATAAAAGTTTCTAACAAAAAAAGTTCTTTATGAAAATTCTTTTTGCTTTTAATGTTTTGAACAGAAAATACTTTGATAATTTTAGTTGCATAAATTTTATTTGATTCCTTTGCTATTAGAGTTTCTTAAGTTTTTCTAGTTCATTCTTTTTCTATTAGAGTTTCATTAAGTTTTCTAGTTCATTCTTTTAGTTTATATTTTTGCTATTAGAGTTTCATAAAAGTTGAGAGGGTTACGGCAAAACTGGATGCACTTCGTGTACAAAATGGACAATCTCTTTCAAAGTATCAGGGTTTCGGACGAAAACTCATCTGTTACAAAGGGATTTCATTTTTTTGAACTTATTTGAACTCCAGACTTTTTGTGTTCAAAATGAACCATTCAAAGCCACATCATCATTTTCAACCCTTTCTTCTAACTTCATCTGTTATTTTTCATGCATTACTGATTTTTTTGAGCTAAATGTCCCGAAATTGAAAAGCACTCAGATGAACTCTGAAGGTTGATGAAATTGGCATGGTATCATCATTCACCCACATAGCATGTGCTAAATGTTGAGAGGGATACGGCAAAACTGGATGCACTTCGTGTACAAAATGGACATCTCTTTCGAAGTATCAGGGTTTCGAACGAAAACTCATCTGTTACAAAGGGATTTCATTTTTTGAACTTATTTGAAACTCCAAACTTTTTGTGTGTTTCAAAATGAACCATTCAAACGCCACTCATCAATTTTCAACCCTTTTCGACTTCATCTGTTATTTTTTCATGCATTTACTGATTTTTTTTGAGCTAAATGACCCTGAAATTGAAAAGCACTTCAACTGAACTTTGAAGAGGTTGAAAATTGGCATGATATCATCTTCATCTCACCACATAGGCAGTGCTAAAAAGTTAGAGGGTTACGACAAAAACTGGATGCACTTCGTGTACAAAATGGACAATCTCTTTCGAAGTATCAAGTTCGGATAAAAACTCATCTGTTACAAAGGTATTTCATTTTTTAAACGTATTTGAACCTCAGACTTTTTGTGTGCTCAAAATGAACCATTCAAAGCCACATCATCAATTTCCACCCTTTCTGACTTCATCTGTTATTTTTCATGCATTTACTGATTTTTTTGAGCTAAATGACCCTGAAATTGAAAAGCACTATTCACATGAACTCTGAAAGGTTGAAAATTGGCATATATCAGATCATCTTCGCCCACATAGCATGTGCTAAAAAGTTGAGAGGGTTACGGCAAAAACTGGATGCACTTCGTGTACAAAATGGACAATCTCTTTCGAAGTATCAGGGCTTCGGACAAAAACTCATCTGTTACAAAGGGATTTCATTTTTTTTAAACTTATTTGAACCCAGACTTTTTGTGTGTTCAAAATGATCCTTCAAATGTCACATCACATCAATTTTCAACCCTTTCTGACTTCATCTGTTATTTTTCATGCATGCTTACTGATTTTTTTGAGCTAAATGACCCTGACATTGAAAAGCACTTCACATGAACTTCTGAAGAGGTTTGAAAAATTGGCATGATATCATCATTTCACCCACATAGCATGTGCTAAAAAGTTGAGAGTTACGGCAAAAACTGGATGCACTTCGTGTACAAAATGGACAATCTCTTTCGAAGTCTCAGGGTTTCGGACAAAACTCATCTGTTACAAAGGGATTTCATTTTTTTGAACTTATTTGAACTCCAGACTTTTTTGTGTGCTCAAATGAACCATTCAAAGCCATATCATCAATTTTCAACCTGTCTGACTTCATCTGTCTTCACTTTTTCTTCTCGCTTGTGTCCTTTGCTTATTGCGCCGTAACCATGGATATTCTTCATCGCTTAACACGGTGCTTGGGTCAGCCTTGACTTGAAGGGAGGAATTTCATGAAACTTTTCATAATCTTCAGACATGTCTATCTGCCCTCCAATCCCATGATGTCTCTTTTCCTGAAAGAACTATGTTGCCCTTTGGCTCATCGTATGATGTATTCGCTTCTTACTTTTCTTTTTTCTCGTTTTGGTAGACATGTCTTTCACATAGAAATATGTGCCACATCATTGGCTAGGACGAATGGTTCGTCTGTGTAGCCAAGAATGTTGAGATCTACTGTTGTCATTCCGTAATGTGGGTCTACCTGTACCCCGCCTCCTAACAGATTGACCCATTTGCACTTAAACAAAGGGACCTTAAACATCATGTCCGTAGTCCAAGCTCCCATATGTCCATATGTAACCATAATAGGCGTCCTTTCCCCTCTTGGTTGCTGCATCAAGCGGACACCGCTGTTTGGTTGGTGCTCTTTTGACCTTGGGCGATCGTGATAAATGTATTCCTATTTATCTCGTTTCCTTTGTAAGTCAATACAGTCGAAGATGGCCCCTGGACAACGAGTACAGCTCATCAGAAACAGTGTTGTCCACCTCTGAGATGTGTTTCCAACCAACTGCCGAAAGTCCTGATGTGTTCACACGTAATCCAGTCGTCACATGCTGCTCCGGGTGTTTGGAGCGCAGAATGTCGATAACACAAGAACATTCTGCGCTCCAAACACCCGAGCAGTGTGACTTCATCTGTCTTCACTTTTTCTTCTGCTTGTGTCCTTTGCTATTGCCTGTAACCATGGATATTCTTCATCTCTAACATGGTGCTTGGGTCAGCCTTGACTTTGAAGGGAGGAATTTCATGAAACTTTTCATTATCTTCAGACATGCTGTCTTGCCCTCCCATCCCACATGTCTCTTTTCATGTCTCTTTCCTGAAGAACTATGTGGCGCTTTGGCTCATCGTATGATGTATTCGCTTCCTTATCTTTCTTTTTCTCGGTTTTGGTAGACATGTCCTTCACATAGAAAACCTGTGCCACATCATTGGCTAGGACGAATGGTTCGTCTGTGTACCAAGAATGTTCAGATCCACTGTTGTCATTCTGTACTGTGGGTCTACCTGTACCCCGCCTCCGGACTATTGACCATTTGCACTTAAACAAAGGGACCTTAAAATCATGTCCGTAGTCAAGTTCCCATATGTCCACTATGTAACCATAATATGTGTCCTTTTCCCCTCTTGGTTGCTGCATCAAAGCGGACACCGCTTGTTTTGGTTGGTGCTCTTTGATCTTGGGCACTTCGTGTAAAATGTATTCCCATTTATCTCGTATCCTTTGTAAGTCAATACAGTCGAAGATGGTCCCTGGACAAACTAGTACAGCTCATCAGAAACAGTGGTTTCACCTACCCCCTTCCCGATAACTTCGACATCAGGGGGGGTCGATATACCCCCTCCCCGATAACTTCGCCACGTGCTCCCCCGAGCTCGGCCTTGCTCTGCCACTGCTCCATGGTCGCCGCCCCCCGTCGCGCAAACCCTAGAAGCGTTGTCGAGGCCACCCCAAACCATAGAAGCGTCGAGCTAGCTAGGTCTACGTTTGCACTAATATATCCATCTGTCATGTTTGTATATTAATTGCCATGTTGTAATATTTGCAGAATCTATGGAGCACCGAGACATCGAAGCAGAACAGTTGTTGGGGGACATAATCCTCGGCGGGGGTGATGTCTTGTCGTTTCTCAACGACACCGATGGTCTGGAAGGAGAGGGTGAAGCAGGCTCCGGTGATCGAACAATGGAGGTGGAAGGACATGATTATGATGGCTCCGGTGACGGAATGCCGGTGGAAGAAGGAGACCGTGATGACTGCTCTGGTGAGCGAACGGAGGAAGGAGATGTTGCAAAGTCCGGCGAGGTATATATATTAATTAAGCCTGTGCTGACTAGCTAATTGATGCATTAATTGTTTTGGTATGTACACATATTAACTCTCTTCTTTCTTCTTTTCTAGCCCTCCGGATCGAGACAAACTTCGGTAATGAGACGAGGCCCGAAGAAAATGTTGCGCCAGGATGAAAGGTTCACGATCACAGCAATCAAGGGCGATGGCCAACCGATTGAACCCAGCCGGACCAAGGAAGCATTTTCTGCTCAGTGCGGGGTTCTTGTTTGGGACATGATCCCGATCAGCATCCACCAATGGAATAAGCCTAAGAGCGAAGACCCTCAAGTGTATTTTGTCAACGATAGACAGAAAGATGATCTTTGGACCGCGCTGAAGGCAAATTTCACCCTACCGCCAGTGGAGGATCCGGATAAGCCAGTTATAGAGCCATTGGTCAAGGCTCATGCTCTTAAGAAGATGGCAGATCTATTCAGGAGGTGGAAGAATGAGTTGAAATCAACGTTTGTCGACAAAGGGAAGACTCCAGAATTCACCGGCCGATTTGAGAAGATAAGAGATCACTGGCCCGCATTTGTGGCCCACAAGACATCGGAGAAGAGTAAGAAGATGTTAGCGACAAACAAGAAAAATGCTACAAAGGAGCATCACCATCGCACGGGGTCAGGTGGCTACCTCAAAGCCCGGCCGTTGTGGGACAAGGCTGAGAAGGACCTGCTTGATAAAGGGGTCGAACCAAAGACATTGAACTGGCCAGACCATTCAAGGACTTGGTTCTTCGGGGTTGGGGGAACCTTGGACCCTGAAACAGGGAAGTGCCGCTGGACGAAGGAGCAACTTGAAATACTCATCAAGAAGCTTCAGAAGTATATCGCCGCAGCGCAGCAAGGGACGTTCGTTCCCGACAGAGAGAACGACGAGCTCACAATGGCCCTCGGGAATCCTGAGCACCCAGGACGAACACGAGGCACGGCAGGCTCCGTTGCGTGGAAGGAAGGGTTTCCCAGCGCAGGCGGTTACAAAACCCGGGAGAGGAGGAGGAAAGTGGAGCAGACCGAACTGCAGAAGCTGAATGCAAGGGTACGAGCGCTAGAGGAACAAGCACTAGTTCAGAGGCAGCGACCTGCTGAAGCTACCCCGCCATCTCAGTGGAGAAGCAGCGTTGCTTCCACCGAGCCCCTTCAGCAGCCTCACTTCACGGCACCCAGCTACCCCGTGGATGCTATCACGGAGGCTCAAGATTGCCACCTTATGGCGCAATGGCAGCACCTCAAAGTCAAGGCGGCTGTCGGCTCTGTTGCACCTCCTCAACCCGGCGCAACTTTTCACTGCCTTCCGATTCCAGAAGGCTATGCTGTTGTGATGGTCGATGAAATAACGGAGGGATTTGAGGAGCTCGAGCTTGACCACCCTACCGGTGAAGGGGAGACTTAGCTGGGTCTTGCTCTGAAGACTCCATGTCTATGGCGGAAGGAGCTCATCCACCTCCTCCTCCGGCGAGTCAGGGCACTCCACATCCTCCTCCGCCTCCTCCTCTGGCGAGTGATCAGGGCACTCCGCCTCCTTCTCCGGCTGCTCCGGCGTGTGGCGGCACTTCGCCTCCTTCTCCAGCTGCTCCGGCGTGTGGCGGCACTCCGCCTCCTTCTCCGCCTGCGCCGGCGCGTCCGAGCAGCCCGCCTCCTTCTCCTCCTCGTCAACAACAGTGGAAGACAGCCGCCGCCGCTCCGGCTACTCCGGCGCGTCGTAGCACTCCGCCTCCTTCTCCGCCTCGTAAGCAACGAAGGAAGACAGCCGCAGCCGCTCCGGCTGCTCGGCCAGCGTCTAGCAGTACAGCCAGAGGCGGGAGGCAATACAAATTCAGTCCATCTATCAAGCCTCTAGATAGATTACCATACGAGATGACCGAGGAGAAAAACGAGGAGATTTGTCAAGCCCAAGTGAAGGACTTTTTTGCAAAGAAAAATCCACCTCCGGAGGAGAAGATGGATCCGGTGAAATTGAAGCGCACTTTGAAGAACCTGAAGCGACCACCACCACCTCCGCCGGATGACAACCATGTCCGCGCTCTGAAAAAGGCAGTGGAAGGAGCGCGCCGGTCGGGAACTACTTCAAGTGACAAAAGGTTACAAGAACGAAGAAGAGGGAAAAAAATTCCCCAGCTCGGCAAACAGGCAAACCAATCGTGCCCCCCGCTCAAGGTGTCTAGAGATATCGTCGCAAATCTGCCGGGGATGCTGCCCGGTACCAATCCTGGTGATTACCTGCCCGACGATGCACATTTTGATACAATGAAGGTGGGCGAACACAAATACTAGTACGGGAAGCCTCTCGTCAGACCTGGTGATCCTCCTCTAACAACGATGATGCGAAGATTCCATAAGTGGTACATGGAGACCTGCAAGTCTGCGAAGGATATTTTGACGCTGAGAGTTAAAGAGGAGCATGACCTCGTTGGAATTGATCTGTTGTCTGTTCCATTTGAGGAGTTCTTCCAGTTTTTCAATCAAAAGGACCTCGATAAAATAATCATCACTTGCTACTGTCTGTAAGTACTATACTTCTGTAATTAAGTCTCTATATATAGCTCAGCTCTTTCATTGCATGTATATATAATTATCCTCACTATATTATGCAGATTAAAGATCGTCGAATGCAGAAATGCACAAATCTATGATATTGGGTTTATTAACACAAATCTCATAGATGAATGGACGGTTAAATATCATGCCAAAGAAACCGAGGCCAACTTGCTACAATCGTTGCTTCGAAATCAAAACAAAGATAAAATACTCTTTCCTTACAACTTCGAGTGAGTGTTACTGTCTTGTGCATATTCGGTTTCCCTTATTACTCGAGGTTATAGTAATGTAATTGATGAGTTATGCATGCGTGCGCAGCTTCCACTTTATTCTCCTAGAGATTAAGCTTGAGCAGGGACTAGTAACCGTCTTAGACTCAAGACGAAAAGATACCAAGGAGTATGCGGCCATGACTGAAATGCTCCAGAAGTAAGTTCAATCGATCATTATCACACCATATCGGCAACTTTGGTCATTTCCTAATATCAAATAATTATTTTCTTTGTCTCGCAGGGTTTGGAAAGTGTTCACCACAGATGCTCCGGGACTGCCGGGGGAGCTGCGATTTACACACCCGAAAGTAAGTACTACTAGCTAGTTCCGCGCATCTCCCATTGATTCTAGCTAGTTTCATCAATACCATTTATAATTCTTGATTATCAGTTTGATTGATGTTTATTTCTCGTAAAGTGGTTGTGGCAGGAAGGCGGGAATAATTTTTATGGATACTATATTTACGAGTACATCTACAACGCGACGACCTCTAAGCGAGGCTACTCTGAAAAACAATATGAAGTGCGTAAGCAATAATATTCACAATTTTATTTTATTACCATCATTTGCGTTGAGTTTCATTCATATATATGTATTGAACCCCTTCTTCAAATTAGATTTGGCAGATGCGGGATGAACTCCTACCACAAGATCGCATAAAAGCAATTCAAGAGGAATTGGCGGGATTCTTTCTTGACCACGTCATCAATCCAGCCGGAGAATACCATGTGGAACATGACATCAAATGTTAGGGATTGTAAGAGATCTTATATTGTATATATGTAGCTAGTAGCATCGGATAGATATACGAAAACTTGTTGTTCGACCAATCTCTCGGAGAAGGAGGAGGTCGATCACTTCTCTCTGTATATGTTCATGACGATCTTGTATACTTAATGGTTTCCTTCATTTGCTTACTAGCTAGCGTGTCGAGTCCTCTCTATACGTATAGTACGTAGCGTCGACCAAGCACGGAGATAAAAGAGGATTCTTCTCTCTAGCTATTAGCTAGCTAACACAATATATAAAAGCCGTAAATTAACCCTACAAAACCCCAAAAACCTCCAACCCCCCCCCCCTCCCCCTTTCAAAAGAAAAAAAACCCCAGCTCCTGAGCTGCTGACACGTGGATGATCTTTGGTCCCGGTTGGTGTTACCAACCGGGACTAAAGGCCCTCCTCTCTGGGCTCGCCGCAGCGGCCACGTGGAGCCCCATCTGTCCCGGTTCGTATAAGAACCGGGACTAAAGGTGTTGTGCTTTAGTCCCGACCCTTTAGTCCCAGTTCCCGAACCGGGACAAATGGGCCTTTTTCTACTAGTGAGGGAACCACAATGGAATGTAATACTCCCTCTGTTCTTAAATATAAGTCTTTTCAGAGGTTTCAATATAGACTACATATATACGGATGTATATAGACATATTTTAGAGTGTAGATTAACTCATTTTGCTCCATATCTAGTCCATATTGAACCTCTAAAAAGACTTATATTTACGTACGGAGGGAGTATTATGCATTAGAAAAGTCAAATTGACACGTCCACAACAATCATATTGGCCCGGAATGGTCTGGATTCTGATTTGATTGCTCACAGTGAACAATTTGTTAGCAATAAACCACGCATTGTATGGGCAGTGTATGGGCATTCGCCGACTTGTGTCTAGCCATGTGTGTAGCAGCGTGGCTGTAGGGATTAATTAGTTGAGTTTGTTAGCTGGTTGTGACTAGCCCACGTCATGCGCTGAGTGTGGCCGGTGTGGCATGCGGATTGCGCGCAGCCGGGAGAGATGGGCAGTGGCGGGTGTGCGTGCGCCTGGGTAAGCCAGCGTGTATAAATCTCTCCCCTGTGTACTCTTGTAAGCTGAGTCGAGAGGAAGAAATACAAGAGAGAAAAAGGCCCCGGTGTACGTCTCCATGGGAGGGCGTCCGTCGTGGCGGGCGTTTGTCGCCCAGCAAAATCGTCTCCTTGTGTTCTTGTCTGATCGTTCGTCGATCCTCGGTTCCAGCACAATTCAGTAAACCATATCAAAGGGAATCAAACCAGCCTGGGCATGTGCGAGATTCCTTACCAACAAAGTAAATCAATCCGGGGCTTTAGGGGGTGCGAAGGAGGAGGGAAGGAGAGAAATGAGGCATGTGAGGTGGTGTGCTTTAGTTCGAAGGAAGGGGTTGAGATATGCTTAGCGGGAGGCAATGCCCGGGTGTCGAGGGTTTGGACATTTGGTGGTTGATTGGAGCGGATGGGCTGCCACTGGCCTTTTCCAAAGTTGTCATCGCGTCCACATAGAACGCCAACAAGGCAATGTAACCAACAATAAGAAAAATATAGCGGCCACTCTCTGTATGTCAACCAGATGCAGATTCCTTACATGATTTGTTGAACGTCGTGGCAGGCGAAAGGTAAAACTACCTGATATCGCACTGACATTGTTGATAGCATGTCTAGACACACTCGTAAGTCATTACTGGGCATTCAATCCAACTGATCAAAGGCTGATTGCACAGAATAATCAAACACGTCATAGAAGAGACTAGAAATATGTGAACATGAAGCTAGAATCATAGAGGTGTACACTTCTGACATACAGCTTGAAATCTTAGTTTTTGTTCACACAACAAGAAATATGGAACACGGAATTTCATTTAATAAGAGGTTCATATGTTACCTTCCTAAAGGCCATAAGCCCATGCATTGCAAAGTGACCAAGAGCAGAGTGCACCTTGGCATCATCTATTGACTCACAAAGCTTCTCCCTTGCATGCCTGTCTATATAGGATGATAAAAATTCAAAACAGAGAATGCACATGTGCCTCGACTTTTTCACTGGGATCTCAGAAGCTTATCACGCTTCTCTAGTAGAATCATCATGAAACCTAAGAAGTTGCAGAAAGAAATAATTGGACTTGCTTTTGCACAGCTTTGGAAGATGCTAATCAATAAATTTTACTATGTCTCGCCTAATATTACCATGATTTTTTCAGTCATAAAAAACCAATGCTTTTAAGTTTTAACGAAGCTACAGAAATATGCTAATTTCCAAATATCTGAGAAAATTATCTTGATGGGTAAATCTATTATATACTAAAAGGAAAATACGTGTCAAAAATAGTGAAATAATCTAGAAATTCCCATGTTAATCAGAAAGTATCCAACCATTAGTTTCATATATCCTAAAATTGCAGCCGTTTGATCTTCGCAATAACCTTTCGACATAAAACATGATGAAAACTATTCACCTATGCCATTACCTAAATAAAACTAATCATAGGCCATGACACAGACGGACTATTTTTTACCGTAGAACTAACAAAAGGATGGTGTTGCCCTAAAAAAAATCAAAAGGATGCACGAGGCCCTAAAAAGAAGATGCACGAGATGATTTAAAAAAAGCACGAGATGACAGATCACATCTGTCCCGCCCGGACCAATTGATCCGCCACATCCCTTCTTCCAGTCGTCGCCGCCACCACCACACGCACGGGCGTCCTAATCTTCTATCCCTTCTCCGGTCCTCTATGGCACCAGAACTGCAGCAGTAACAGCCATGACCAGGAGCACGAGCAGGTAGTTCTCCCATCATCGACAGGACCAGAGCTGGGTTGTAGTAGTAACAGCCACGGGAGCACGACCAGGTACGTGTGTTCTTTCCAGAAATGTTATGTTATGCTCCAAATTCAAGTATAAAGAGGGAGACTAACTTCTGACGAGCGAGCGGAGCGAGGCCTGAGCCAACAGAGGATGTCATCTTGATGAGCACCTAGCAAGCTCACAAGACACATCATGTCATCTGCACATCATGTCATCTGCACATGCTTTGCGAGATGGTCGAGGTTAACCTGACGCTACACCAATCGGCAGCTTATCCGGCCAATAGAAAAGTATGCACACGTGTCCAGTTAAAATGCTTTACCCTTCATGTTGCTCCTTATATTTTTGGCGTCTGACAATGCTTTTCAGGTGTTTTTATGAATTTGAACATTCCAAGGTTTCCACTCTAACAGAAGAAAATTCTAGATAGAGGCAATTCAAATATGAATACTATTGGCGAGAAAAACAGAGCTGCACTACGTTCGTTCCCTTGGTCCTAACTCACTACTGCAATTCTCGTATACGCCGGGTGTCGGCGTCTTCGCCGAGAGCCAAAACACGGGCACTCGGCAAAGTAACGAACGCCGAGAGCCACACTCGGCAAAGGGAATAAATCGGCAAACACATGATAATGCCGACAGCTTTGCTTGGCAAACAGGCTATACTCGGCAAAGGCACTATTTGCCGAGGACCATCTGGCCACACTCGGCAAAGTTTTGCCACGTGGCACATTCAACGGCGACTAACGGCACGGTCACGGTTGCAACTCTTTGCCTAGAGTGGCTCTCGGCAAAGATTTAGTCCCACCTCGCCTACAGACTAGCAAAAAGACCTATTTAAATAGTTCAATAGTCCAACTGCATTAATCTTCGATCTTCATTAGTAAGAGTCCGTACAGTCACTATGAATCTTCATGTTCCGTACAGAGAAGATTCATAGTGGCTGCCGTATTCTAAAAATGGATGCCGGCGTTTTTTTAAATTCATGATCCACACCTTTACCGAGAGGAGCTCTCGGCAGAGCAATAGTTACCCGAGAGTAGCTCTCGGTAAGCGAGCAGTTTCCGAGAGTGGCTCTCGCTAATGATAAGGCCACCATCAAAGTTTAGTCCCACCTCGCCTAGAGACAAGCAACAAAACCTGTTTAAATAGTGGGATAGTCCAGATGCAGTAAGCTTCGGTATTCATTACACTCTTGTTAAGGAGATGTACTATCACTTTGAATGTTCACCTGTCTCGAGCAGAGAACATTCAAAGTGATAGGCCATCTTCTTAATGGTGGATGCCGGCATTTTTTTTTATTAATGGTGTCATCACAGGGCCACTGAGCTTGTAAACCGCACTGTCTCCGAGCTAGTATCTGGGTATCGAGAGGGAACGTGTCCGGTTTGTGCAGGAAGTGCTGGTCCTGTTGCTCCGTTAGGCTCGAAACTTCTCGTGCTCTAAGAGGGGGCAACTGCATGGCACGTGCCATGACCTCGCATTTTTCGGGGACGCGTGCAATATTGGAGAAATTTATTGCTCTGCTAGGGTTTCATCGCCGGGAATTGCAGATCAGCAAGGCGGCACATGAAATCATACCCGGTAGCGGCATGGGAAACATTTGTCATATCCTTGTGGCATGCCTAGGCCTTGCACAGACGAGGGAGGGGCATGCCCTGCCACCGGGTTACCGAAATTAAGTACCTCGGTGTCATTCCAGATGCAACCGTTGAAATCCTCGGAAAATCGTACGATGGTAGGATTGCTCAAGATCTGGCACGGTGTCATCACAGGGCCTCTGTAGGGTGTGGTAAAAGTTTGGACGCGTTTCGAGTAAGCCTCCCCTGAGGCCGCATGTAAACCGCACTGTCTCTGAGCTAGTATCTGGGTATCGAGAGGGAACGTGTCCGCTTTGTGCAGGAAGTGCTGGTCATGTTGCTCCGTTGACCTCGAAACTTCTCGTGCTCTAAGAAGGGACAACCGCATGGCACGTGCCACGGCCTCGCATTTTTCGGGGACACATGCAATATTCGAGAAATTTATTGCTCTGCTAGGGTTTCATCGCCGGGAATTGCAGATCAGCAAGGCGGCACATGAATTCATACCCGGTAGCGGCATGGGAAATCATTTGTGAAGTCCTTGTGGCATGCCTAGGCCTTGCACAGACGAGGGAGGGGCATGCCCTGCCACCGGGTTACTGAAAGTACCTCGGTGTCATTCCTGATGCAACCGTTGAAATCCTCAGAAAATCGTACGATGGTAGGATTGCTCGGGATCTGGCACAGTGTCATCACAGGGCCTCTGTAGGGTGTGGTAAAAGTTTGGACGCGTGTCGAGTAAGCCTCCCCTGAGGCCGCATGTAAACTGCACTGTCTCCGAGCTAGTATCTGGGTATCGAGAGGGAACAAGTCCGATTTGTGCAGGAGGTGCTGGTCATGTTGCTCCGTTGGCCTCGAAACTTCTCGTGCTCTAAGAGGGGGCAACCGCATGGCACGTGCCACGGCAGCGCATTTTTCGGGGAAGCGTGCAATATTCGAGAAATTTATTGCTCTGCTAGGGTTTCATCACCGGGAATTGCAGATCAGCAAGGCGACACTTGAATTCATGCCCGGTAGCAGAATGGGAAATCATTTGTGATGTCCTTGTGACATGCCTAGGCCTTGCACAAACGAGGGAGGGGCATGCCCTGCAACCGGGTTACCGAAAGTACCTCGGTGTCATTCCTGATGCAACCGTTGAAATCCTAAGAAAATCATACGATGGTAGGATTGCTCGGGATCTGGCACGATGTCATCACAGGGCCTCTGTAGGGTGTGGTAAAAGTTTGGACGTGTTTCGAGTAAGCCTCCCCTGAGGCCGCTTGTAAACCACACTGTCTTCGAGCTAGTATATGGGTATCGAGAGGGAACATGTCCGGTTTGTGCAGGAAGTGCTGGTTATGTTGCTCCGTTGGCCTCGAAATTTCACGTGCTCTAAGAGGGGGAAACCGCATGGCACGTACCACGGCAGCGCATTTTTCGGGGAAGCGTGCAATATTCAAGAAATTTATTGCTCTACTAGGGTTTCATCGCCGGGAATTGCAGATCAGCAAGGCGGCACATGAATTCATGCCCAATAGCGGCATGGGAAATCCTTTGTGATGTCCTTGTGGCATGCCTAGGACTTGCACAGATGAGGGAGGAGTTTCATTTCCGAATGCAGCTCTGGGTATGTGTGGCATTTTCGAGTGCTGCTCTCGGGATAACATAAACTAGATCTTAGGTTATATCCTCTACCGAGCGTGACTCTCGGAAAAGGTGTAAACCCTAGATCTAGGTCTCGTACCTTTACCTAGAGCCGCACCGACAGACTCTCGGTAAAAGTCGGCGAACACTTAACTCCCCCGCGCGGTCTCTTCTCTCTCACTTCTCTCTCTCTACCACCGCCCCCCCCCCTATCGCAAGGGGAAGATGTTAGATAACCAGGATAGGAACTGAGACGCCTAACCTTCCAGCCCCCCCCCCCCCCCGCCCCACCGCGCCCCCCCACCACCGAGCCGTGCCCACCCCAACCGCCGCCCCCCCCTCCGCCCCTCACCACACCGGCGCCCTCCCCCTCGGCCACCACCACTGTCTGTCCCCCCCCCCCCCCCCTCCCCCCTACTCTTGCCTCCCCCCAACCCCGCCGGCACCACCTGCCCCTCTCGGTGCGCTTCGTCTCCCCCTACCCGATCTTGTATGTATGCATGAATGTATGTATGGATGCATGGATTTTTATATGGATGCGATTGATGGATGCATGGATGTATGAATGTATATATGTATGTATTATAATGCATGGATTGATGCATGAATTGATGCATGGACTTTTTTTTTGTATAGATAATTGTTGACGCATCTATTAGTTCTTGTTTTTTGTATGGATGCTATGGAGGTCACCCCGATGATATTTGACAGATGCCGATTGTTGTCGTAGGGGGTCGTGCTTCCTCTGTTCCTCCTCTGTGATCTTTTCATAGTAGGAGGAACAGAGGAAGAGCGACCATCACCGACAGTCGATGAGAGTTGTTTTTGGAGGAAGAAAATCGACTTTTGACGATGACGGTCAATCTGGGCGAGTTCTTCTTGTGATATACATTTGTCACGCACGATGGACTCGCCCAGCTTGACCATCACCGAAAGTCGAAATATCCGTGAGATAGTGTCCACCATATATACCACCACCAGAGAGAGTTCCACCATATATACGTTAAAGAGATGAGAGTTGTTGGAGGAAGAAAATCGGCTTTTGATGATGGCGGTCGATCTGGGCGAGTTCTTCTTGTGATATACATTTGTCACGCACGATGGACTCGCCCGGCTCGACCATCACCGAAAGTGGAAATATCCGTGAGATAGTGTCCACCATATATACCACCACCAGAGAGATTTCCACCATATATACGTGAGAGAGATGAGAGTTGTGCTTGGAGAAAGAAAATCGTCTTTTTTCGATGGCGGTCAATCTGTGCGAGTTCGTCCTGTGATATACATTTTTTACGCACGATGGACTCGCCCAGCTCGATCATCACCGAAAGTCGAAATATCCGTGAGATAGTGTCCATCGTGATTAATTTGCTTAGAAGTAATCTTTGATGTTTGATTCTTATGCTATTTTTCATTGTGTGATGAAAGGTATTAGCACCGATCGATTTCGTGGCTATGGCTTCCTCCGACGACGCATCTTCCATTAGGGTTGACTAAGCTCGCCGAGGACCGCTTGGCGGCGCTCATTGAGAAGCACCTGCAGCTGATCCTAATAAAGTATTTTGAGGATCTTGCCAAGAAGAATCCGCCAGCTAAGGAGAAGAAGGCCCCACCATTTAAGGAGTGTGACGACTCGATACCATTAAGTCCACCGACGTACATTCCCACCGAAGCTTGGTCCTCCACCGTGGGGGATGCCCCGACATGCTCTGACTCCACGATCACCGGTTTCACCGACTACACCTCCGAGTAGTCCACCTAGATAGTTTGGCATTGATTTAGTGATATAGTCATGTAGGTGCTGATATGGACTTCTTAGATTGCCACTTGCGATGCTTTTGATTGTATGAGTGATGAATGCTTACGTGGATTATGTATGATGTGATATTTTTAACCTTGCATTCCTTCTCTGCCTTTTTTTCTCTATGTTTGTGGATGAAGTGGTATGCGATGTACAGAGGTAGATGTCCAGGAGTCTACGATTCATGGTCTGAATGCAATGAACAATTGATTTACTACGAAGGCATCTCACATGACTCGTTCAATAGCAGAGAGAAGGCAGAGTATCATTACAATCAGTATGTGCTTAAGGAGAAGAGAAAATCTGAATTAGTGGGTTCAGTGGATGGGTTCACTGGATGTGCTAGCCAGAAACGGCTTATCGGGTTCAGTGGATGAAAGAACTTGATAATTCTTCTTCAGTTTGTGATAATTGTGGTGTTGCTTTTATCTTGTGGTCGCATGTAGAAATGCATTGACCACTTTATTGTTTAGTAAGTAGGCATTTGTACTAAAGAGCTACCTTGTGATCTCAAAATAAGTTCGTGCGAACTATTTTATGTAATGGTTATGTGAGTTTGTTGTTAGACATTGAGACTTGAAATGCATGTTTGTGTATTGTATATATATTTTTGCGACAGGGATCCGGGGGAAAGCGGTAAAAAAGTTGTCTGGGAACGGATCTTTACCGAGAGTGGCTCTCGGCAAAGTGGCACGCTGGTAGTTGGCTGTGGCAGTTTTGCCGAGAGCCACTCTCGGCAAAGTGGCATGCGCTAGCGGTTGGTTGTGGCAGTTTTGCCGAGAGCCACTCTCGGCAAAGAGCTGACGGAACCAGCCGACGTGAAAGTCACTTTATATTGCCGGGTGGTACTCTTTGGCTCTCGGCAAAGTCTTTGCCGAGTGCCCATGTCCTGGCTCTCGGCAAATTCCTATTTGCTGGAGAGGTGTACGCCGGGTGGCTTTTGCCGAGTGCAGCACTCGGCAAAGGCTTTGCTGGCGGTTGTTGGCCCTTTGCCGAGTGTCCGTGGCACTCGGCGTATAACTCGATTCCAGTAGTGATTGTATGATGGTGTGCGCCCGGTCGACGTGAGAGTTCTTCTGGGTTGTGCTGCGTGTGTGCGTGTGTACCTCTATGTATGTGTTTGAGTCTGTGAGAAATAAAGCGAAGATACAGGCGTTGTTGCGCCACGGCGTTCGTCGCCGGGAAAAATCATGGTGTCTCCTTCGTCTACCTCTGTCCGGCGTTTGTGTCGCCGGGAGCCTGCTCGGCGTGTGTCACCGAGGAGGGTTAGTTTGCCCCAACACTTTTGAGAGGATAATGTTTTTCTTTTTGTTCTTGAATTTTACTCCTTTTGTTATTACCCAACAGAGTACTTTATAATCAATTATTTATCTCCTTTCAGTCCACTGCAACTTAATGTAGCTGTGCGGATCAGCCAAAGTCCATGCCACCTTATTGTT
Source organism: Thinopyrum elongatum (assembly GCA_011799875.1). Lineage (NCBI taxonomy): Eukaryota > Viridiplantae > Streptophyta > Magnoliopsida > Poales > Poaceae > Thinopyrum > Thinopyrum elongatum. The sequence goes on from CM022303.1 coordinate 81,221,668, forward strand.
TATTATAATTTTAAGGTAAGTCTCATTCTTTGACAAACTTAAGTGCATGCTACATCTAGCATCTCACTGATCATCCATATAGTATTTTTCTCCAAACTTTAATATGCAGGAAATTTCTCACTTTCTGGAAGATAGTGAGCATTTCTCACTTGGTCGGGAGAAAGTATTATACAATCCCACCCTGGGTCAAGTCTCCATTGGTACAAGTTCTTATGTATATTATTTTTCTTTGGAAAAACAAACTTGACGATTATGCTCAGGCCCAAATTAAAAAATCTCTGATCAAACAAATAGAGTATTCCCTTTTCCTTTTTTTAGTTACATTGCCTTGAGTTTTAGGTTTGCAACAAATTTAAATTGGTGTGCTTATCATTGACATAATGAAATTCATACTTCCAAATGTTATATGACCTAAGAGATGGTATATCATACTACATGTGTTTAAATGGTGGGCATGCAGGCGATCCTAATAGGCACAACATTTAAATAATGACTAATCTAAATCATACTTTCTTATTTTATATAGTAGTGAGCATGCATGATAGCTTAACCAAATAACACATAAATATTGTCAGTACCATGTGTACGCATCAGATATTTATGGGAAAATGAAGCAAATAATTTTAGATTGACAAGAATGTACTACGCTTTTATAAAATAACATATGTACGTGCATACCAGATTTTAGGTGTTAATTTACGATAAAAGTAATGAATTCGGCCAATTGTACTAAGGTAACATATTGGTTCTGCATAATATCATATCAATGCATGGAATTAAACCATATATCCATGCAGCTAATGTTTAGACCAGTTCGTGGAGTAAGTGATTTTTAAAAGAAGTAATTGAAATAAAATTCAGATTTTCTGTTGTCTAATCTATAATGATAAAATGATTGTAAGGACTCATAACATCATAAGATAATTGCTTCGCTGGTCTATTAATCATTATTTCAATCAACAATTATAGATACATATAATATCAGTGAATGATGACATGAGTGTTCGCATATCAATCTAGCGCCACATAAAGATTGCAGGTTAGCTCTCAAAAATTATGTTGGATCCAAAAGCATGTACAAGTGGCACATAAGCTCACTAATATAGTTATATTTAAAAAGTATAATAATATATTTCCAAACAAATAATACTAAATATATATTACATGCATATGTGATATTCTCTCAAACATAATATTTGTAGTGGTAAGAGGGCCGTTTTATTTCGTGCCAGATAATGTGAATGTCCATAAAACTGTAAATTAAATTCTCAAAACACTATGCACTTTGAACGTAAATTCCGGAGTCATTCAACTAAAGAGATGCCCTCGCATTTGCGAGGACCGCTTTGCTAGTTGCAAGAACAAAAATATAGAAATAGCACATGAAAAATGAAAAATAAAAAATCAGGATCCTTGCCTTAATGTGTCACAAGCTCAAATCCTTGGTACTCAACTTGTCAAATAAATTATTGATACGTCTCCGTCGTATCTACTTTTCCTAACGCTTTTTCTCTTGTTTTGTACTCTAATTTGCATGATTTGAATGAAACTAACCCGGACTGACGCTGTTTTCAGCAGAACTATCATGGTGATGTTTTTGTGCAGAAATAAAAGTTCACGGAATGGAACGAAACTATTTGGATATTTTTTTGTGAAATAAAAGAAAAATACTGGAGCCAAGAACCACCAGAGGGGGCCCCTGGGTGAGCACAACACACCAGGGCGCCCCCCCCCCTCCTGGCGCACCCAGGTGGGTTGTCCCCACCTGGTGGCCCAGCTGACCCTATGTCCGACGCTATAAATTCACATTTTCAGAGAAAAAAATAAGAGAGGAAGAATTATCGCATTTCACGAGACAGAGCCGCCGCCATGTCCTGTTCTTCATCGGGAGGCCAGATCTGGAGTCCGTTTGGGGCTCCGGAGAGAGGGATCTTCGATCTTCGTCATCACCAACCCTTCTCCATCGCCAATTCCATGATGCTCCGCACCGGGATATTAAAAGGAGGCCTTAATATTCCTTAGTTTCCTTATGGACCCTGCTGCTACGGGAGGGTAGGACAAAAGATGTCATGCAAGTTCTTTCATAAGCACGTATGACTATTTACCGAATACATGTCTACATTATATTTATGAACTGGAGCTAGTGCCATATCGCCCTAGGTTATGACTGTTTTATGATGAATATCATCTAACGAATTTACCGATCCAATGCCTACAAATTTTCCATATATTGTTCTTGCTAAGTTACTACCGTTGCTGCTACTGTTACACTTGCTACAAAATCTTTGCTATCATTGTTACCGTTACTATTGCTCTTGCTCCTACTATCAAAACTATCATATTACTTTGCTACTGATCACTTTACTGCAGATAATTAATCTCCAAGTGTGGTTGAATTGACAACTCAGCTACTAATACTTGCAAATATTATCTGGCTCCCCTTGTGTCGAATCTATAAATTTGGGTTGAATACTCTACCCTCGAAAACTGTTGCGATCCCCTATACTTGTGGGTTATCAATTATGCATCCCTAATATCTGAGCCCATAGGATATTCGTTTGCAATCATGCCCTCCTAACTACTATGAAGACAAACCAATTGGTAACTTCTTCAGAATATAGTAAATTCGGAATCCCAAATGCCGTAAAATATGACTTGGTCGGTACAATACATGTGCATATGTGCATCAGAGATCACGTAGAGGTAGCCAACCAAATCGATGGAACATGAAGCAAGTAAAAATCCTATAAAGGAGAATCATGGGGATACAAAATTGTATTCTAACTGAAACACGCCTAGAATAAATAGATACATTAGCTAAGGCTCTGTGTCCCTTCTTCTCATGTTCCTATACCTCAATTTCTTAGCAGCCCTAGTAGACAAAGTAAGAACCGAACATAGATAGAAATCAAGGCAAATCTTTTTATTTTGCCTGTGTACAACATATCTAACCACCATTCTTAATTTTGTCTTTCTGTATGCCCCTTCGTATCCATAAGACAAATTGACAACCGTTTCTTGGACATTTAGAACGACTTTAATAATTTTTACTATTATTTAAAAGGCCAGTTTTAGAATGATGATGTCAAGTTCAAAATAATAAATGAAAGTTGCAGATATCATTTTTCCCAATCAGATAGCTAAATCAACTTTTGAGTTTTGATACAGGACGACTTTACAGCATTAAAACATTATTGAATATCTTTATTTCTACCTTAATAATAAAGCGGCTATTGCTTCTTACCACCGTAATTTCGTCCGTTTTTCGTCCGTCCACTTCACTCATATTATTTTCTATATCCGACATGGTACTATTCATGTGATCATGTGGCCTGCCACGCACGACAGTTACGTCCGGAGCGATGCGTCTCGAATGAAGCCTGCGTGAGGGAAAGGCGCACGCAGCTTGGGCTGTGGCCCAACTAAGCTAGCCCACATAAAGGGCAAGCAAAAATATTAGATGTAACCTGGAATTGAACTCACGAGCTCACCATCGCCTACCTATTGTCGGCACCAATTGAGCTGGCTCGGTGCTTTGGTAAGAAAAGAAGTTTGTTTCACCTATTATTAGTCCCACCTCGCCTCCTTAAATCCAATCCTACTAATTTATATAGGCCTTTCAATGTCCTGGTTATCAAGGAGCTGTCTCGGAATCAATAAGCAAAGGCTGAGAAAAGGAAGCAAAGGAATGAAGTCATACATGCACGTTGGGCCTTGAGGGAGATTAACGGAAACAAGGAAGTGCAAATCCAGTCTCCGGCCGGACATGAGGAAGCTTGATCTACATCAGATGTTGAAGGAGGTCTGAAAGCAGACAAGGTCTTTCGCAAAAAAAAAAGCAGACAAGGTACTAGTACCACCTGTTCCTTGAGCGCGGCGACGGCGGCGCGTACACATGCATATAGAGAAGCTCAAGGAGCTGACCTCGGCGGCGACAACAACCATGATGGATGGGCCGGATGAACCGGCGTCTAGAGGAGCGGCACGACCTCTCGAGGTGCGATTGTGGTCGGTCTTCAGCACTGGTCATGGTCCCGCATTGTAACTTTTTTAGGGTTATATATTCACGTTGGATTGTTGGATAAATATTGATTCATGACAAAGTGTGTCCCCGTTGCAACGCACGGGCTCTTTTGCTAGTGTCTAATAAAAAACTTATCAGATTATAGGAATAGAAGATACCAGGAGCACCCACTATGCGTAATCATTCTTGTCCAGGCTATCCAAATTGAGGAATTCACATGTGAATGTCACACACAAGAAACACCAGTAGGGACCAAGAGGCGCATGTCGCGAAGCTCAGAAGCATGACTGGTAGGGACCACAAACTCGGGAGCGCTAAGGGTGCTTCGTTCCGACGGCCACCTCACAATGGAAAGACCCAGTCAAAATTGAAGGCACCAGGCCAAATCGAACGCCGAATCACTCCTGGGGCTTTCTACCCCAGGGAGCTTAGTGATATAGTAGATTAACTTCATCCATTTTATTGTATTTACTGTTTAAATCATCTGTTTATTTGTTTCCATGTGTATTAGATAGCATATGAATTTGAGTGCGTGCTGTCATTGGTGATTTATTTTGGTATGATGAGCTTCTTCGTGGAGCGGCAGAGAGAGGCACAGTGCTGATCCAACCTCTATTTCATTTATTGACCTCACAAAATAACACAATCTCAAACCAATTTTTTGAGCTAATAAAATGATATTGCTTTTTCTGGGATGGTGTCGTCACAGCATGCAAATTTTTGTGGGTAATTGTGTAGTGACTGTCACTACTACTTCCGCATTCTTCTACTGTTTGTGACATGAAAGTGCACATAATGTATGACTTCATTTTTTGCAGGTTGCAGATTATGCATGTCCTTCTCAAGTCATTTTCCATACTAATTCCACTAAAGGGTTGTTTTTTTTTCTTCTTGGGAAAAAGGGTTGTAGTTTTAAGTTCATGTTATCCAGATGTTCAAATAATTTCAGTGTATGCAAAAGGAAGATGACTGTCCATGTTCATCCTTGATCAAGATGTTGTATCATATTTTTGAGCCACAACCAGATAGGCAAGATACAACATAGAGTTAGTGATTGTAAGTACGTAATTGGTTCACATATATTTGAGAGGGGAAATTGTGCAACAAGCAACTCTTTAGATTTGTTCCATATAGACACATTATTTTTTACTCTTGGTAATCAACTGAATATATTTGGTAGTTCATGAGCTATACTTTATTTGTATGATAAATAATGGAATACATAAAGAAATGGAGTAAGACACATGACAGTCATTCTTCTTTGTGTGATAAAATCAGCTGCAAAGGCAGATGCACTTATCGGCTGTTTTTTCAAACATGGTTCTAACAAGCAAATATATGTTTGCTTTAATAATTTCTAAATTTTCTTAGTGCATTAATTCTTCTAAGTTCCCCACAGGAATGCGTAGGGTATCATCTAGTTTACCAAATGCTTGTGTGCTTTTCTGCAAACATGAATGCATGTGTGCATGCACTGATTGAGTCTTTGAACCTTGTAGTACGTTTAGTGTTTTGTAATTATGTGTGGCCATACCTATGATATTTTCAAGCCGTGCATATTAATATATCAAACTTGTTTAAATAATAAAAAATGGTTAACTCAGCTGTACTTTCATAAAAGGGAGAATTCAAGGCCTCAGGATGATGTGCTCAACATACGGGTACAGCGTCTGTCCGGATTTATTAGCATCGGTGCGTCCACCACTGGCTGTCGTTCTGCCGCCCACCACCGGCGATGCATAGGAAGGCTTTAGGTGTGCTGCAAGGGCAGTGCCAATGCTGCAGGCACTACATCATGGTGTACCAACCCGCCGCTGCAAGCACGCCTCGCACTATTGCATGTTGGAACCATTGCGCGAAAAGCTGCAAGCCAGAGCCCACTGTTGCTGCTGCCGCAGGGCGCTAGTTGCTGAAAGGCTTGTCGCCACACGTCTCACATCGTCGATTGATGCGAACGAGTTGTCAAAATGCTGCAAGCCTACCGCCAGCAAGACACGACCAAATTGAAGCATCGCCGGCTACTACAAACGGGCCACTTTGAAGCACAGTCAGGGCTGCCATTTGGCCGTCGGGCTGCAAGCCGCGACCACCGCTGGCTGCTGCAAACACGCTGTCCTGCTAAAGCCACGACCCCTTGAAGCACTGTCGCCTGCTGCAAAGGCCACTGCCCGATGATGCAACGACTGCAACTCAAGGCAGGAGCCCCTGCTGGAGCCGTGCTGGAGGGGAATTGCTGCTTTTGCAAGGCATTTGAGTATCTAGCATGAGGGGGTTGCGAAGGAGAGAGACGACCCTAGCAGGGGTTGATCCAATGGCACATAGCGTGGAATCAGACTGTAAGCGAGGTGGTTGATTTTTTCCACATAGTAGGGGGCTGACATGAGCTTTGCTACAATTACGGAGGGATTGTGGGATGGGGATATTATAGGCTGTTAAGTTGCCCGTAATGGGAGCACCATAGCCAATATCATGCATGCCAACTAGATAACTTCGATGAGGTGACATAGAATTAAATTAAGAAATAGAGGGTTGAGTATCTTACTCCCTCCGTACTAGTGCATTAGGCACATTACGAAAACCAAATAATCCCAAAACACTTAGGCTAATGCATTAACTCCCATCGCATTTGTTGTTTCTTGACATAAATAAAGCAATCAACCAATAAGAGATATGTGGTGTGTATGCTTTCGACGACTTGAGCCCTAGCACGGCATGGAGTGCTCAGTTCATTGCTTGCAATGATATTAGTTAGCAAATAAGCATTAAATTCTCTCGTTTTTTCCTCCGCCTTGGTTGCGGTGCACAACCTAAATTGATTAATGCATTAGAATAAATGTTATACCAGTATGTGTCATGCATGGCAATAAATAAGGTCATCTATAATACTCCCTCCGTTTTTATTTAGTCCGCATATTATCTTTACTCAAATCAAGCTTTATAAACTTTGACAAAGTTTATAAACAAAAATATTGACATATACAATAATTAATCAATAACATTAGATTTATTATTGAATATACTTTCACATCGTATAGATTTGTTATGGTAAATGTTTGTTTTGTTTTCCATAAACTTGGTCAAACTTTACGAAGTTTGACTTCTGTCAAGTCTAATATGCAGAGTAAATAAAAACGGAGAGAGTATTAATTATGGAAGTAGTATTATACACTGGTATCATATGTATGATATTAAGTTATGATACTACCATTATGGGCTGCCTTATGGAAGTTTTTAATTGGTAATTTGTGAAGACAGGAAAGTTTATTAGTGGGGAAGAAAGGTTTCGTAGGAATAGGAAGTTCATAGGTGTAGCATTTATTGGGCTGACACCTATCGCGGGCCTTTTTACTATGGCACGGTGAAAATTGTGGCTTGATTCACATCATGAACAGCACCATCAGGCATAAGAAAATTAGTGAACATTTCCCAAAAAAATAATATAATATTAGTGAACACATTATTGTTCATAATTTAATCATGGCATGCTTCACTCTATAAACATCACCGTCGGGCATGAAAAGAATCAACGGATGCATGATCGTTAATTTACTCACTTGGTCTCCTCGTACAAAAAGCATCTACTTGCTGCTGCAAATTACAAGTGTTCGTTGCTAGGCAAGGAAAAAGGGTTGTAGTTTTAAGTTCATGTTATCCAGATGTTCAAATAATTTCAGTGTATGCAAAAGGAAGATGACTGTCCATGTTCATCCTTGATCAAGATGTTGTATCATATTTTTGAGCCACAACCAGATAGGCAAGATACAACATAGAGTTAGTGATTGTAAGTACGTAATTGGTTCACATATATTTGAGAGGGGAAATTGTGCAACAAGCAACTCTTTAGATTTGTTCCATATAGACACATTATTTTTTACTCTTGGTAATCAACTGAATATATTTGGTAGTTCATGAGCTATACTTTATTTGTATGATAAATAATGGAATACATAAAGAAATGGAGTAAGACACATGACAGTCATTCTTCTTTGTGTGATAAAATCAGCTGCAAAGGCAGATGCACTTATCGGCTGTTTTTTCAAACATGGTTCTAACAAGCAAATATATGTTTGCTTTAATAATTTCTAAATTTTCTTAGTGCATTAATTCTTCTAAGTTCCCCACAGGAATGCGTAGGGTATCATCTAGTTTACCAAATGCTTGTGTGCTTTTCTGCAAACATGAATGCATGTGTGCATGCACTGATTGAGTCTTTGAACCTTGTAGTACGTTTAGTGTTTTGTAATTATGTGTGGCCATACCTATGATATTTTCAAGCCGTGCATATTAATATATCAAACTTGTTTAAATAATAAAAAATGGTTAACTCAGCTGTACTTTCATAAAAGGGAGAATTCAAGGCCTCAGGATGATATGCTCAACATACGGGTACAGCGTCTGTCCGGATTTATTAGCATCGGTGCATCCACCACTGGCTGTCGTTCTGCCGCCCACCACCGGCGATGCATAGGAAGGCTTTAGGTGTGCTGCAAGGGCAGTGCCAATGCTGCAGGCACTACATCATGGTGTACCAACCCGCCGCTGCAAGCACGCCTCGCACTATTGCATGTTGGAACCATTGCGCGAAAAGCTGCAAGCCAGAGCCCACTGTTGCTGCTGCCGCAGGGCGCTAGTTGCTGAAAGGCTTGTCGCCACACGTCTCACATCGTCGATTGATGCGAACGAGTTGTCAAAATGCTGCAAGCCTACCGCCAGCAAGACACGACCAAATTGAAGCATCGCCGGCTACTACAAACGGGCCACTTTGAAGCACAGTCAGGGCTGCCATTTGGCCGTCGGGCTGCAAGCCGCGACCACCGCTGGCTGCTGCAAACACGCTGTCCTGCTAAAGCCACGACCCCTTGAAGCACTGTCGCCTGCTGCAAAGGCCACTGCCCGATGATGCAACGACTGCAACTCAAGGCAGGAGCCCCTGCTGGAGCCGTGCTGGAGGGGAATTGCTGCTTTTGCAAGGCATTTGAGTATCTAGCATGAGGGGGTTGCGAAGGAGAGAGACGACCCTAGCAGGGGTTGATCCAATGGCACATAGCGTGGAATCAGACTGTAAGCGAGGTGGTTGATTTTTTCCACATAGTAGGGGGCTGACATGAGCTTTGCTACAATTACGGAGGGATTGTGGGATGGGGATATTATAGGCTGTTAAGTTGCCCGTAATGGGAGCACCATAGCCAATATCATGCATGCCAACTAGATAACTTCGATGAGGTGACATAGAATTAAATTAAGAAATAGAGGGTTGAGTATCTTACTCCCTCCGTACTAGTGCATTAGGCACATTACGAAAACCAAATAATCCCAAAACACTTAGGCTAAGAATTAACTCCCATCGCATTGTTGTTTCTTGACATAAATAAGGCAATCAACCAATAAGAGATGTGGTGTGTATGCTTTCGACGACTTGAGCCCAGCACGGCATGGAGTGCTCAGTTCATTGCTTGCAATGATATTAGTTAGCAAATAAGCATTAAATTCTCTCGTTTTTTCCTCCGCCTTGGTTGCGGTGCACACCTAAATTGATTTAATGCATTAGAATAAATTTTATACCAGTATGTGTCATGCATGGCAATAAATAGGTCATCTATATACTCCCTCCGTTTTTATTTAGTCCGCATTATCTACTAAAATCAAGCTTATAAACTTTGGCAAAGTTTAAACAAAAATATTGACATATACAATAATAATACAATAACATTAGATTTATTATTGAATATACTTTCACATCGTATAGATTTGTTATGGTAAATGTTTGTTTTGTTTTCCAAACTTGGTCAAACTTTACGAAGTTTGACTTCTGTCAAGTCAATATGCCGAGTAAATAAAAACGGAGGAGAGTATAATTATGGAGTAGTTTATACACTGGTATCAATGTATGATATTAAGTTATGATACTACCTTATGGGCTGCCTATGGAAGTTTTTAATTGGTAATTTGTGAAGACAGGAAAGTTTATTAGTGGGGAAGAAAGGTTTCGTAGGAATAGGAAGTTCATAGGTGTAGCATTTATTGGGCTGACACCTATCGCGGGCCCTTTTACTATGGCACGGTGAAAATTGTGGCTTGATTCACATCATGAACAGCCCATCAGGCATAGAAAATTAGTGAACTTTCCCAAAAAAATAATATATATTAGTGACACATTATTGTTCATAATTTAATCATGGCATGCTTCACTCTATAACATCACGTCGGGCATGAAAAGAATAACGGATGCATGTCGTTAATTTACTCACTTGGTCTCCTCGTACAAAAAGCATCTACTTGCTGCTGCCAAATTACAAGTGTTCGTTGCTAGGCAACCAAAGAACAGGCAAACAAGTGAGAAAATTTGTTGACGTCCCACGAGCCGGTCAGAAGGGGACTACCGACTCAGAGCAGTTTAGGCCCTCGAATCTGGAGCAAGCCGTGCCGATCCTGCCTCCCGCTTCGTCTCTGTCAGCGACGTCCGCTCAACTCCTGCTCCGCTAACATGCTTCTTGGCGGCTGCTACTTCGTACATCCTGCAGCAGTCCGCAGGAAAGCATGTGCAATACCTGGCGCCCGCGATGTCCGCCGGCGACCAGCTATGATGGAGGAAAGCAAGGATCTTGTCCATGGTCACAAGTCACAACCAGCAGCACACCACAATCTCATCAGAAGGTTCGTGTCAGCTGCTAGCGCTTCTTCTTGATCAGTTTCTGGTCGACTGGAGCCATTTGGCAGTGGGATGCTGGTGTCGATGGTCATTCTATATATATAACGGGAAAGGAGTGGGGACGCGGCAGTGGAGTCGATGGACAGGCAAAGTGGGCGCCGACTCCGATTAGGAAGCAAAGCGAGATGAGACGAGACGCGGTTGATTGTTTTACCTAAATCTTAAAAGTGCACGCGCACCTTTTGGAGAGAACGAGCGGCCGGCTCGTGACCGCACGATCGCGTCGCGATCGCATCGCACGAGCGCCAGGTGCCGCCTGGTCTGTTTCCTCCCACCGCGCGGTCGTGGGCGAGTTGTCGCTATACGATCAAATGGGACCCAAAGTAAACGACTAGAGGGAGATGTGGGCAGGGTTTCGAAACGCGAGCCGTTCTTCCCCCATTTCCTCCGCGGCCATGGCATCCCGTTTCGTCCTCCCTTTTCGCTCTCGCTCTAGCCCCGTAACTGCGCGGAATCGTGCCGCGGCTCTCAATCACCGGCGGATTCGTTGCTGGACCGAAGGGGGGGGGGGGGGTCGCTGCTGGCCCTTGTCGGCATTGCAGGTACCTACTACTGTCCTCCCTTTCTCTGTCTCATCCCCGGGGGTCTAGGTCGTGTCGAGGTCGTCGGTGGCGGAAATGGCGGGCTGGGATTCCTAGGGTTTCTGTGGCATCAACTGCCTCGTTTGGGTCGATTTGGTGTAGACATGTTTCGTGTGTGTTTCCGTTTGACTCCCTGTCACTGGATTTGTGCGGCAACAAGGGACAGTGGTGGTGGGGATTCATGGGGGAGAGCGTTGTTTTTGGTGCAGGTGGTTGTTGGGATTTGCGCTCGAGGAGACGTGCGGCGGCCTTCTACTGTCCCTCCTCTCTCGTCTCGTTGCCGGGGGCGAGTCGTGTCTAGGTCGATGGGTGGCGGATGTGGCGGGCTGCATAGGGGCCCTTTCTATGCTTGCTTCGTTTCCTATCGTTTTTGTTGGTTGCAAGGGGTAGTGGCGCGTGGGGATTCATTAGCGATTGCTTTGTGTGCAGGCGCAGTGGTGGTTGGGTTTTTTGCGGTTGAGGCTGAGCTGTTGGTGCACCAATATACCATGTTCTGGTCCCCACTGCGGGAAGTTTATGAAACTGTTTGGTTGTTATGATTTGCGGTCGTTGAGCTTGTTGTCTTAGTTGTGTTCTAGTTGCACAAGTTGTTGTGTAGTTGGTAGAACATGTGTTCCAGTTGCACAAGTTGCTGTTCTCAGTTGGATATATGTCTGAACTAGTTGGTAGGCATTTTTTTGTCCAGTTGCACAAGTTGAGTGTACCTAGTTGGCAACCTGACTGGTCTAGTGGCTAGTTGGTTTTAGTCCATTGCACAAGGTACTCAAAGGTACTCAACTATATCATTGTTCTGGGTCCCCGCTGTGGGAAGTTTATGAACTGGTTGGTTAGGCATTGCGGTTCCTTGAACTTGCTATTCTAGTTGCACAACCTGCTCTGTAGTTGGTAGACACTTTGTGTTCCAGTTGCACAGTTGCCGTTCTTAGTTGGAATATGTCTTAACTAGTTGGTAGGCCTTTTTTACTCCACTTGCACAAGTTGATGTACCTAGTTGGCTACCTGATTGGTCTAAGTGGCTAGTTGTTTTAGTCCAATTGCACAAGGTACTCAGAGGTGCTCAACTATACCATTGTCTGGGCCTGCTGTGGAGAGTTTATGAACTGGTGGCTAGGCATGCGGTTCGTTGAACTTGCTATTCTAGTTGCACAACTTGCTGTGTAGTTGGTAGACACTTTGTGTTCAAGTTTGCAGTTGACACAGTAGTTTCTACTCCATGAGTTGTTCCATCTCAGGGAGGTGACAAGTTTGGGCATGGAAATACTGTTGCAGGAATGATGTCTTTCCTGTTGTTATCGTAGATGACCAGAATCAAATGTACATTGATCGATGATTCTTTCTAGTTTAGCTAAAAACGTCTTATATTTTGAGATGAATGTACTATTAAATTCTCATTTCTTTATTTCTTAAAAGAGATGGACATTTTGAGATGGAGGTAGTATTGCGTTGTAGGGGAAATGCCTTTCGGTTTCTGGGTGTATACAATTGATATGGGGGAATGCTCTATATGTTCTGCAGTTTTTGCACTAGGTGTCTTGACCAGATTGGCTTGTTGTTTCTTATAGGTCTTATAGTTGGCTGTCCATACACTACAAGAAATATGTCAACTTGTGACCTTCTGTCAGTGACCCTGGAAGAAATGGTCGCAAATCTACGACTATTTGAGACCAACTGGTCATAAACTGTTCGGGGGGCTCCAAACCCTAAACCATAACGACCATTTTGGTCAGAAAGATCGTTATTTCCTTACACGATATGTTCATAAAGTAGACATCACTGGTCCGCTGCCCTATTTCTAGCTGATTATGACCAATCTAGATGGTCATGACATTGTAAACGTGGATGCATTTATAAGATTGAGCGCCACCTCATCGATTTGGTTTATGTGTCAATTTTTGCCTACGTTTCATATCCATGTGTCAATTTCATCTTACGTGTCTGGATAGCACTTGGTTTGATCCAACAAGAAATAAAAGAAACTTTATTAATAAATGAATTAGTGGAATGCAATATTACAAAGCTTTCAATCTGGAAAAAAGAAACGATACATTCTATTACTATAAATACGAATACAAAGTATTTAGGAATACATTTTATTACTATAAATACAAATACAAAGTATTCAGGAATTACATTTACAAAGTATTCAGGAATTACATTTTATTACTATACATTTAGTAAACCTAAACTAAACCTAGACTAAATCATTTTCTAGTTCTTCTCTTGATCTTCTTATAATCTTCTCCTTCTCAAGTTCAAGACCATGTTAACAAGCAGCACTAGCACTAGCACACAATTATAAACCAGTTCATATACCTCCAGTAGCAGCAGTTCTATATGTTGGACAAAAACTCCAACCAAGGTAGGATTTTGGGGGGTTTGTCCTCAGATAGACTAGAAGTGCTAGGACTATGACATCATAGGATCATGAGTGTAGCATCTGTTAATATCCCAGTGAGATTAGCCTCAGACCAACATCATTGCCTTGGCGAAAGATCAAGAAAAGCATCTGTTCTTATCAGAGTTTAGGAGAGAATGAAGAGAAAAGACTAAGACCAAGAGAGTATCTGTTGAATACTATAATTAGGAGAGAATTGACTGGGCAAGATAAGATAATGTCCATATATAACCAATATAAAATTTTAGGCCTTTCAAGCACACATAAACAGATCTGCTATATATGCAGAACACCAAGCACCACTTACACTTGGTAAAGTCCTGCAATACGAACACATGCACCCACTAGCACATGGGTTAGATATAAGTACTACACCTACATAACAACAGTAATAACAATAGTGTATATGTGTGTGTCACCACACAAGTACATAAATATAGTATATACATATTAACAAAGTTAACAGAGCAATGGAAAGGAAACGAATTCATAACTTAACTGTAGCACAAAGTAGCATTAACTGAACTGTAACAAGTTTAGTAATTTAACTGAACTAACAGCCAGCCTGTCAATAGAATAGAGCTAAAAGAAATAGCAGATGGACTGAATCATTTAGTAATGAACACCATGAATTAACCATACCAAACCAGAGAGCATATTCACACATACATGAACTACTCTAGTAGTGCAGTGACCAGGAAGCTTTCTAACTGGAGAATTCTTCAATTATATGAACAAAAGAGTCCCACAGGAAGCAATCAGAGATCAACACTACCACTGATCAATTTAGCAAACCCAGGAACATAGCTATAGAACTAGAGCATCCATATGTAAACCAGAGCATGACAGGAGCTCACAGGATAGCAACCAAACATGAACTGGATTATAACAGCAACAACAGCATTTAGCACTTGAAGAAATCTTCAAGTATATGCATAACAGAGCCAACACTAGAGCTAAACATGTCAGAGAGACAACCCAGGCCAATTTAGCAAATCCAGGAGGAGTATAACCTAACCAGGGCACTAACCATGGCCGCCATCACTAAAACAGAAAGATAGAGGAGATGGAGATGAGCTCACCGAGGAGCACCACCACCACGACGCCTCACCGTGCGCCATGAGCACCACGGGCACAGGGCACCTTCCAGGGGGCACGATCACATCGGAGCACCGTCCCAGGGGAACCCTGCACCACGGTGATGCCACAGACGACGAGGGATACCGAGCAGGAGTGCCGGAGCACGCTGGCGAAGCCACCACCGAAACCCTACACACCAAAACCCCATGGGATCCACGAGTAGAGGAAGTAATTGAAGGAACCAGTCAGACAGAAGGGTAGAGCACAGCGAGGGGAGCAGATGGATAGCCAGCGTGACGGCAGAAGCCGCCGGAGCACGTCGGAATCGACGGCGGCGCTGTCACGGCGGAAGGGGGAAGAGAGAGAGAGAGAGGGAGAGCTCGGGCGAGAGAGTGAATGAGAGAGAGAGTGGGGCCGCGGCTGGGAGTTGTCTCCACAGCCAGCGAGCCAGTGGGCCAAATGGGCCAGGCCGGCCCAGCAACTTAAGTAAATCAGCCCAGTCACTTTTCGGTTTAACTAAAAAATAAAAATAAGATTAACAGAAAACTAAAAATACTTAGCTAATTCCTAAAATCATGTAAAAATAACAAATATTATAATAATAACATTTCTTACTTAATCAAACTAATTACTTAATTTTTAGACTTAATATAATAATTTATGAAATATCTACAAAGTCTAAAAATAAATTAAAAATGTTCACTAATTAAAAAATAATGTAGTTAGTCTAATAAAAATAATAACACAAATTGCAAAAAAAATCATGTTAACTTTGGGAAACTCATTTTGGGCAACCGAAAAATGAAAAATGAATTTTTCGTGCAAAGAAAGTGAAAACTTCCATAGGCAACATTGTTTGTTATTCCAAGATGCAAACTTGTGCAAAATATGATGTCATTTGAACAAACTATGCCATGAATGTTGCCATAACATAGGGCATTTGCCTTGAAATACATGGATCTTCATACATGATAGCTCGTTTCTGAGAACACTTTTTTAAGGCGTCTGCCGTAGTCCACGTTTGTTATTTTCCCTGGAAACTAGGTCACATATAATGACACAATACGAAGCTTTTCATTTTTTTTTAATTTTTTTGAATTTCTTATGCCCGTTTCAAAATGCGGTCAAAACGGCGGGCATGACCGTGCATAGCTAGGGGTTGAATCTTGCAAAACTTTTGGAGTTTCTCTGATTAAATAGATACTTATGTACCTAGAAATGGTTTTTGAAAAAAATAAAGAGCAAACTATGAGGCAGCTGTAGTTCAAATTTAACCCTCTTCCTACTGAATCGACGAAAATTTATCTTTTTCACAAGAGGTGGATCAAAAGCTTTTGACACCAAACGACTTTGTCAATTGTACATTAAATATGGCCTAGTATTTTAGAAAATTGATTTGGTCCAATTTTGCAATAAATATTTGGTAGGTCCTTCACAAAAAAACTCATTTTGGGCAATCGAAAAATGGAAAATGAATTTTTCATGCAAAGAAAGTGAAAACTTCCTTAGCCAACATTGTTTGTCATTCCAAGATGCAAACTTATGCAAAATATGATGTCATTTGAACAAACTATGCCATGAATATTGCCATAACATTGGGCATTTGCCTTGAAAGCCATGGACCTTCATACATGATAGCTCGTTAAGAAGAACACTTTTTAAGGCATCTTCCGTAGTCCATGTTTGTTATTTTCCCTGGAAACTAGGTCACATATAACGACACAATGCAAAGGTTTTCAATTTTTTTTGATTTTTTTTTTATTTCTTATGCCCGTTTCAAAATGCGGTCAAAACAACGGGCAAGACCGTTCGTAGCTAGGGGTTGAATCTTGTAAATTTTTTGGAGTTTCTCTGATTAAATAGATACTTATGTACCTAGAAATGATTTTTGGAAAAAATAAAGAGCAAACTATAAGGCAGCTGCAGTTCAAATTTGATCCGCTTCCTACTGAATCGACGAAAATTTGTCTTTTTCACGAGAGGTGGATCAAAATCTTTTGACACCAAACAATTTGGTCAACTGTGCATTAAATATGTCCATGTATTTTATAAAAATGATTTGGTCTGATTTTGCAACAAATATATGGTAGGTCCTGCACAAAAAAACTCATTTTGGCCACTCAAAAAATGAAAAATGAAGTTTTCGTCCAAGGAAAATGAAAACTTCCTTAGGCAACATTGTTTGCCATTCCAAGATGCACCCTTGTGCACAATATTAGATCATTTGAACAAACTATGCCATGCATGTGGCCATTAGGTTGATCATTTGGCTTGAAAGCCATGAATCTTCACACGTGATAGCTCATTTCTGAGAACACTTTTTTTAAAGAATTATTGTATTACAAGTTTATTATTTTTCCTGATAACTTCGTCACATATAATGACACAATGCGAAGGTTTTCCTATTTTTTATTTTTTTTTATTTTTCATGCACGTTTCAAAATGCGGTCAAAACTGCGGGCATGACCTTTCCTAGCTAGGTGTTGAATCTTGAAAACTTTTGGTGTTTCTCTAATTAAATAGATACTTATGTACCTAAAAATGATTTTTTTGAAAAAATAAAGAGCAAACTACGAGGCAGCCGCAGTTCAAATTTGACCCACTTCCAACTGAATCGGCGGAAATTTGTCTTTTTCACGAGAGGTGGATCAAAACTTTTGACACCCAACCATTTGGTCAATTATACATTAAATATGGCCTAATATTTTAGAAAATTGATTTGGTACAATTTTGCAACAAATATATGGTAGGTCCTTCACAAAAAAACTCATTTTGGGCACTCGAAAAATGGAAAATGAATTTTCCATGCAAAGAAAATGGAAACTTCCTTAGGGAACATTGTTTGCTATTCCAAGATGCACCCTTGTGCATAATATTAGAACATTTGAACAAACTATGCCATGCATGTGGCCATTAGATTGATCATTTGGCTTGAAAGCCATGAATCTTCACACATGATAGCCCATTTCTGAGAACATTTTCTAAAAATAATTGTTGTATTACAAGTTTATTATTTTTCCTGGAAACTTGGTCACATATAATGACACAATGCGAAGGTTTTCCTTTTTTTTATTTTTTTTGAATTTCTTATGCCCGTTTCAAAATGCGGTCAAAACGACGGGCATGACCGTTCCTAGCTAGTGCTTGAATCTTGAATTTTTTTGGTTTTTCTCTGATTAAATAGATATTTATGTACCTAAAAATGATTTTTGGAAAAAATAAAGAGCAAACAATGAGACAGCTGCAGTACAAATTTGACCCGCTTCCTCTTGAATCGGCGAAAATTTGTCATTTTCACGAGAGGTGGATCAAAAGCTTTTTACACCTAACCATTTGGTCAATTGTAAATTAAATATGGACTAGTATTTTAAAAAATTGATTTGATCCAATTTTTTATCAAATATATGGTAGGTTCTTAAAAAAAACTCATTTTGGGCACTCAAAAAATGAAAAATAAATTTTTCGTGCAAAGAAAGTGAAAACTTCTTTAGGCAACATTGTTTGTTATTCCAAGACAAAAACTTGTGCAAAATATGATATCATTTGAATATACTATGCCATGAATGTTTCCATAACATTGGCCATTTGCCCTGAAAGCCATGGATCTTCATACATGATAGCTCGTTTCTGATAACACTTTTTTAAGACATTTGCCGTAGTCCAAGTTTGTTATTTTTC